>CAJNDT010000624.1:595373-617873 GCA_905221615.1 Symbiodinium sp. CCMP2592 | reverse complement strand
CTGCATAGAGGCCCAAGCTCAAGCAACGTGTAACACGCAACAGTCTTTGGTACCACGGCCCTGCAGAGTCCAGCAAAAGCTAGAAGTCTTGAGTCTTGACCCGGCAGCTATTCCTGATGAGATTTTAGCTTATAGTTTTCATGAAGTCCAGGCAGGCAGGGTTTTCCAAGCTGTGAACGGCCTTAAGTCCAGGCCACGCAGTCTGGATGTTTTGAACCCTCCAGCCTCTTAGGCTCCAAGAGCAAAGGCAGTTCAAGGGAGAGAGCCTACTGAAACCTAAAGCTGGAGTTTCAAGCGCCAAAAAGAAGCGTTTTGCTGCCAGGGACTGCTGCAAACTGCCTTTGTTCTCGTGTTCAAGTTGCAAATTCCCCGCTTTGAAGCTTCGAGGACCAAGCCAGGTTTAGGTTTAGATGTCCAGGCGAAGCCATGTCAGGGAGGAAAAGGAAGACGGAGGACCAAGCTTCCTCTTCCTCCTGTCGCGAGATAAAGCCAGAATCTCCACTTGCGGTGGCCCTTTTAAGGCTGTGGTGTTTGGGAGACCTGAGCGCCAAGGTCGTCCAGGAGCTGTCCCAGGCAGCTGTCAAGTCAGGCTGCTCCCAGGCCGACCTTGTGGGACTTGCCAGCTTGGGTTCGCATGGTGTTAACCCGAACCACACGCACCACCAGCTGCTTTCCAGGGTCTTCAAGGACATGGCTGCTCCAGACCCAACGGTCGTGCAGACCAAGGCATGGGGGAAAAGCGCCACAGGCCAAAAAATCCAGGTAGACTGCAAGCTTCCAGTCATGCTTCCGCACAACTGGATGCTAAGCCTGGATGGCATGGACGATGACATCCTGGGTATCCAGGACATTGCCAAGTTTTGGGACAGCCAAAAAGGCGCTAACTCCAGGGTGTCGCAAAGCCAGGACTACTTTGACCAAGTTTTCCAGGACACCCAAGCCTTGGTCCCTTTCGCTTTGCACGGCGACGCAGCTCCCCACTCCAAGGTGGACAGTCTGCTTGTGATATCCATGAGAGCGATAACGTCACGACGTTCGATTGACGCTTGGCTTGTCTAGTATTCTTTCGGCAGTACGACCGCAAAATCACCATTTAGGTCTTGGTGTCTCTAATTTTTGCTTTCGCAGTCCAGGCAAGCAGCCAATTGTTGCTGGCCTGCATTCCCAAGTCGTGCATCACGCCCAAGCTCATGGAAGATCTTTGGACCAAGCTCTGCGAGTCCCTCCAAGCCATGGCCTCAGGAAGGTGCCCAACGACCTCCAGGCGGTTCAGGCCAGGAGTGATCTACTGCATCACAGGGGACATGGAGTTCTTCTACCAGGAATTCAAGTTCCCCAGGCCGAACCAAGCCAACCCTTGCCTTTGGTGCGCTTGCACCCAAGAGGGCGAGAACTGCTGGAACGACTTTCGCCAGGAAGCAGGCTGGAGAAGGACAACACTCAGGCCAAGGCAGCTGGAAGCCAGGCTGGAGCACCCGCTTTTCCAGGTCCAAGGCGTCAATGCTCAGGCTTTGAAGCTTGACGTCCTCCACGTCCTGGACCTCGGTGTGTCCTGCCATGTGGTGGGGAATCTGCTTTGGGAGATCATCGAAGACTCCAAGCCAGGTTCCAGGGACACCAACATGAGTTGCCTGAATGCCGAAATCCAGGAAATCTACCAGGAGCTAGGCATTCCTTCAGGCACCAGGTTGCCGAACCTGAAATGGAAGTCTGACATTGCCAGCAGTGCCAATGAGTACCCTTGCCTCAAGCACCAGAAGGGCAGGCGAATCAGGCATTTCATGCCTGTTGCTGTGGAGCTCGCCAGGAGGTACAGTGTCTAAGCTGCATTATATCTATAAATGTGAACACGACCTTATTCTTGTTTAAAGTTCTACAGCAATTTCAGGCTCCCAAGATGATCGCCGAAGCCTGCACCGACTTCGTGTCCTTGAGTCGCTGCGGGACATCTACGACTTGCTGGACAGGCAAGACTTCAAGTGGCCCCAGGACGTCAGGCGAAAATTCGCCGACCAAGTCCAGTGCTTGACCAAGCACTACGGCCATCTTGCCAAGCTGGCTTTTGATGCCCAGCAGTGTCGATATAGCCAAGTTTCCAAGTTTCACATGACGGCACACTTGCCAGAAGTTTCGCAGCACTTGGCCCCCAGGTTTTTTTGGACGTATGGTTCCGAATCCTTTATGGGCTTGATGTCTCACATCGCCAATGCTTGCCTTTCAGGCACTGCAGCTCACAAGGTGCCGGAAACCATCCTGTTCAAGTACAGGACGTTTTGGCATCTGCTTTTAAAGGGCTTGCTAGTGCTGGATGAGCCAAGCTGACCCAAGCAGCCAAGCTGCAAGCGGTCCAGGTCCACGCCAACTGCAAGCGGCCCATGAGCCATAAGCTGCTCAAACGGTCCAGGTCCAGGCCGACTGCAAACGGCCCATGGAAAACAAGTCGCTTGCGCCATCTGCTAAGGGCCGGACGGCCCTATACGTACATTCCCAAGTGGTATAATCCGGACGCTTGCAAAAATGTGTCGCCGTCTATAGCTGCAGTTTATAGGCTCTTCAGATGGCAAAAGTAGGAAGCCAGAAGAAGCCGGCCGCACGGCAGGCCAGATACTTGCCTGTGAGCTTGTCGAGCTTAAGTCTGTTTTTTGAAGTTTTGGCTGTGCCTCGACAGGCCCCGGTCTCGAAGAAGCCAGCTGCCAAGCTCGCAGACAAGGAGGCCGTCGTCAAGGTCAAGGTCGTCAAGAAAAGACCTGCGACTTCCACGACCTCCAGTGGCCAAGCTCCCAAGAGCCAAACCGCCACCTTGGAGACTCCTGCAGAGACGACAGCCAAGAGGCCAGCCGCCACCTTGGAGACTTCTGCAAAGGCGACAGTCAAGAGGCCAGCCGCCACCTTGGAGACTTCGGCAGAGACGACAGTCAAGAGGCCAGACGCCACCTTGGAGACTCCGGCAGAGACGACAGCCAAGAGGCCTGCAGCCGCCACCTGCTTTGCTCTCGAGGCGGGATTCTTTCAGTGCGATATATAGATTTTGTATATATATATATATATATATATAGATAGATAGATGTGAACCCCTATACCCTCATAACCAGCTTTTAAACCCTTACGCCGAAACAGATCTGCAGGAAGAAGACAACTCGGATGGAGGTCTGGAAGCCGTTTGGGAAGCTTGCCAAGCTGCCGAGACCATGGCCAAGGGGCCAAACCAGAGCCCGGACAACGTGAGCCTGAGCCAGGAAACGATGGTCTTGGGCATGTATGACCCTCCGATCACTCAGAGTGACTTTGAGCAGGCCATGAAGGAGTGGCCAGAGGAGCCTGACTTTTACCACGACCCCTCACAGGAAGCTGAAGCGGAAGCTCCGCCGGGTCACCTTCTCGTTTGGGATTTTTTGTCCCCGATTCAAAAAATGATCATCAAGCAAAACCCGAGAGTCAGGGACGGCTTGCAGCCATGCGGGCTGCCAGTGTCCAATACCAAGTCCAAGCCCAAGTAGCCCGGAGCTTTTTTTTGAAAGGTAAGCTCCAAGCCTCCACGGCCAAGTTTTGAGGAAGAGCTCAAGAGAATCTTCACCCAAGATTCCCTGCCGCAGCTGTGGAAAAGAAGTGTTAGGCTGGAATGCCTGAGTCCAATTCCACGTCCAAGTCCAAGTAGCCAGGAACCGTTTTTGAAAGTTAGGCTCCGAGGCCTTTACAAGGCCAAGTTTCGAAGGAGAGCTCAAAAGAAGCTTCACCCAAGATTCCCTGCCGCTGCTGTGAAAAAGAAGTGTTAGGCTGGAAGCCTTCTGGGAAAGGGTGGGGAAGAGAAAGTGAGAGATAGAGAAAGAGAAAAAAGAAAGAGATAGATATATAGAAATAAAAATACAGGTAGAGATGGAGAGATAGAGAGACAGGGAGATATAAGAGATAGAGAGATAGAGCGACCGAGCGGTAGAGCGGTAGATCGAGCGATAGAGCGGTAGAGCGATAGAGAGATATACAGCGATAGAGAGATAAAGAAGTAAAGATGTAAAGGTAGAGATATACAGGCAGAGATACGGATAAAGGTACAGGTTGAGGTCGAGGTAGAGGTATTATATATAGTGGTGGAGGCAGAGATAGCGCTGAAATCTATTGATGTCAGAAGTGTTTCTCGTTTGATTTGAGATAACATTTCTATTGATTTTATGGAAAATTTCTATTGATTTTATGGAAAATTTCTATTGATTTTATGGAAAATTTCTATTGATTTTATGGAGATTTTCTATTGATTTTGATGTGGAGGTTTCTATTGATTTTTATGTCGCAGTTCTATTGATTTTGAGGATTTAAATTTCTATTGAAAAAGATCGTTTTCTATTGAATTTGATCAACACAATCAAAACGCTGAGAATTTTCAATCCCGCTTGATTTTTTTCAATCGGCGGTCCTCTGGGGATGGGCATGGCAGGAAATCGTGATCAGAAAGTCTCCTTTGTTGACGTATCCGGAAGCCTTCAGATTGTTATATTCAGGGGTCGTAGTTCGGCAGATTCGGGGATTGCAACGGTTCTGAGGTCTTGTGTTTGTGTGCTGGAGGCACAAGACATAGGGCACAGGGCAGTGTGCACTGCATGCTGTATCCGACATGCAGTTCGCCGCAGGCAGCAGGCTTAGCTAGAGATGTTCGTGCAAGCACCGGGTGCCTGCTAAATTGTTTGACAGAAACTCCACAGCATGTTGCAAAGGACTCGTATCCTTGGCCGACTTAGTTTATAAGCTGCAGGTAGCAGGTAGCCTTTGTGCAGGTAGCCACCTTGCAGTTTTTGAGATGTTGCGTGCAGCCACGGGCTTGGCTGGTGCATTCCTGCACACTGCATACTGATGTAAGCACCAGAAGGGCCTTGGCAGGAGGCTCAGGGGTTCAGTGTGAACGAACACGACCTTGCACATACACACAGGGAGGTTGCAGGTAGCGGCAGACCTGGGTGGTGTATTTCTCCGTAGTGAGGCAAGCTCCATAGCTCCGGTCTTTGCATAAGGCTCAGGCCTTGAATTTTTAGGAAGCGCCATGAACTTGCAGGTATTCAGAAAGGCATGGCGGGCAGCGCTCCTGTGCGGGGTACCCGCAGGGGCCTTGTGCGGGTACCCGCATGCCCTGTGCGAGTACCCACGGGGGCCTTGTGCGGGTAGCCGCGGAGGCCTTGTGCGGGTACCCGCGCGGCCTGTGCAGGTACCCGTGCGGGCCCTGTGCGGGTACCCGCGGGAGCCTTGTGCGGGTACCCGCGCGGCCTGTGCGGGTACCCGCGCGGGCCTTGTGCGGGTACCCGCACGCCCTGTGCGGGTACCCGCGCAAGCCTTGTGCGGGTACCCGTGCAGCCTTTGCGGGTACCCGTGCGGGCCTTGTGCGGGTACCCGCGGGCCTTGTGCGGGTACCCGCGTGGCTTGTTGGCGTGTTCTTGAATTGACTAAGTGAGTAAGTCTAAGTATAAACTCCATTCACGTTCTTGCAGAAAGCTTAAGTCTTAAGTAGTTCATTATTACCCACAGACGTAGCGGCCCTGTGCAGTGACCCGCGCGGGCTTTGTGCGGGTACCCGCGCGGGCCTTTTGCGGGTACCCGCGGGGGCTTTGTGCGGGTACCCGCGCGGGCCTTCTGCGGGTACCCGCGCGGGCCTTTTGCGGGTACCCCGCGCGGGCCTTTTGCAGGTACCCGCTTGGGCCTTGTGCGGGTACCCGCACGGGCCTTGTGCGGGTACCCGCGTGGCTTCTTGGCGTGTTCTTGAATTGACTAAGTCTAAGTAAATTCCATTGAGGTTTTTGCAGAAAGCTTAAGGCTTAAGGCTTAAGGCTTAGGTAGTTCAGTATTACCCACAGACATACCGGCCCTTTGCGGGTACCCGCCCGGGCCTTGTGCGGGTACCCGCGCGGGCCTTGTGCGGGTACCCGCGCGGGCCTTCTGCGGGTACCCGCGCGGGCCTTTTGCGGGTACCCGCGCGGGCCTTTTGCGGGTACCCGCGCGGGCCTTGTGCGGGTACCCGCGCGGGCCTTGTGCGGGTACCCGCATGGCTTCTTGGCGTGTTCTTGAATTGACTACGTCTAAGTAAATTCCATTGAGGTTTTTGCAGAAAGCTTAAGGCTTAAGGCTTAAGACTTAGGTAATTCAGTATTACCCACAGACATACCAGCCCTTTGCGGGTACCCGCACGGGCCTTGTGCGGGTACCCGCGCGGGCCTTGTGCGGGTACCCGCGCGGGCCTTGTGCGGGTACCCGCGCGGGCCTTTTGCGGGTACCCGCGCGGGCCTTGTGCGGGTACCCGCGCGGGCCTTGTGCGGGTACCCGCGCGCGCCTCTTGCGGGTACCCGCGCGGGCCTTGTGCGGGTACCCGCGCGCCCTGTGCGGGTACCCGCGTGGCTTGTTGGCATCTTCTTGCATTGACTAAATCTAAGTAAACTCCATTGCCGTTTTTGCAGAAAGCTTACGTAGTTCAGTACGTATTACCCAATGTGCGGATACCCGCAGGGGCCTTGTGCGGGTACCCGCGCGGGCCTTTTGCGGGTACCCGCGGGGGCCTGGTGCGGGTACCCGCGCGGGCCTTGTGCGGGTACCCGCGTGGCTTGTTGGCGTGTTCTTGAATTGACTAAGTCTAAGTAAACTCCATTGAGGTTTTTGCAGAAAGCTTAAGGCTTAAGGCTTAAGGCTTAGGTAGTTCAGTATTACCCACAGACATACCGGCCCTTTGCGGGTACCCGCGCGGGCCTTGTGCGGGTACCCGCGCGGGCCTTGTGCGGGTACCCGCGCGGGCCTTGCGCGGGTACCCGCGCGGGCCTTGTGCGGGTACCCGCAGAGGCCTTGTGCGGGTACCCGCGCGGGCCTTCTGCGGGTACCCGCGCGGGCCTTTTGCGGGTACCCGAGCGGGCCTTGTGCGGGTACCCGCGCGGGCCTTGTGCGGGTACCCACGTGGCTTCTTGGCGTGTTCTTGAATTGACTAAGTCTAAGTGAATTCTATTGAGGTTTTTGCAGAAAGCTTAAGGCTTAAGGCTTAAGGCTTAGGTAGTTCAGTATTACCCACAGACATGCCGGCCCTTTGCGGGTACCCGCGCGGGCCTTGTGCGGGTACCCGCGCGGGCCTCGTGCGGGTACCCGCGCGGGCCTTCTGCGGGTACCCGCGCGGGCCTTTTGCGGGTACCCGCGCGGGCCTTTTGCGGGTACCCGCGCGGGCCTTGTGCGGGTACCCGCGCGGGCCTTGTGCGGGTACCCGCGTGGCTTCTTGGCGTGTTCTTGAATTGACTACGTCTAAGTAAATTCCATTGAGGTTTTTGCAGAAAGCTTAAGGCTTAAGGCTTAAGGCTTAGGTAGTTCAGTATTACCCACAGACATACCGGCGCTTTGCGGGTACCCGCGCGGCCCTTGTGCGGGTACCCGCGCGGGCCTTGTGCGGGTACCCGCGCGGGCCTTCTGCGGGTACCCGCACGGGCCTTGTGCGGGTACCCGCGCGGGCCTTTTGCGGGTACCCGCGCGGGCCTTGTGCGGGTACCCGCGCGGGCCTTGTGCGGGTATACCCGCGGGAGCCTTGTGCGGGTACCCGCGGGCCCTGTGCGGGTACCCGCGCGGGCCTTCTGCGGGCACCCGCGGGGGCCTTGTGCGGGTACCCGCGGGCCTTGTGCGGGTACCCGCGGAGGCCTTGTGCGGGTACCCGCGGGCCCTGTGCAGGTACCCGGGCGGGCTTTGTGCGGGTACCCGCGCGGGCCTTTTGCGGGTACCCGCGGGGGCTTTGTGCGGGTACCCGCGCGGGCCTTGTGCGGGTACCCGCGCGGGCCTTCTGCGGGTACCCGCGCGGGCCTTTTGCGGGTACCCGCGCGTGCCTTTTGCGGGTACCCGCGCGGGCCTTGTGCGGGTACCCGCGGGGGCCTTGTGCGGGTACCCGCGGGGGCCTTGTGCGGGTACCCGTGTGCCCTGTGCTGGTACCCACATGTCTTGTTGGCGTGTTCTTGAATTGGCTAAGTAAGCTCCATTGAGGTCTTTGCAGAAAGCTTCCTAGGTCCTAGTTCATTAAAGACTTTGAGGTGATTCCACATACCCACAGACGTACCGGCTGTGTGCGGGTACCCGCAGGGGCCTTGTGCGGGTACCCGCGGGCCCTGTGCGGGTACCCGCGGGAGCAATTAAAAGTCCGTCTTAAGGCTCAAGGTTTCAGGAACAAAAACAGTTACAGCCTAGAGTGCTTAAAGCCTTAAGCCTTAAGCCTGGAGCCCTTATAAGCCTAAGCCCCCAAGCCTCATAAGCAGCATGCTTACGCTATCAGTCCGTGGCCGTAGAGTCCTTGGAGTCAGAGGCCTTCAGACCTTGGGTTGAGCTTTGCAACAGATGCCATCTGTACTCTATGGACCCTCAGAGGAGTTTTATGCCAGATTTGGGTGCCCTTTTCCCTTAGGGCCTTAGGGGAGGTGCACACCTGAAAAAGGTACCAGTTTTGCTTAGGGGTTTTTACGCCAGGTTTTGGCCCTAGTTTTGCTTAGGTGTTTTACGCCAGGTTTTGGCCCTAGTTTTGCTTAGGGTTTTTACGCCACGTTTTGGCCCTAGTTTTGCTTAGGGCGTCACGCGGCCGCAGTAATTTCACTCCTGGCCCTAGGCTGCGTGGCACACGAGATGTTTTACGCCGATGTGCGTGGCCCGAGGGATGAATTACGCCGGTCAGGCGCGTGGCCCGAGACTTCTTTTACGCGGATTTGCGTTGCCCGAGGGATGAATTACGCCGGTCAGGCGCGTGGCCCGAGACTTCTTTTACGCGGATTTGCGTTGCCCGAGGGAACAATTACGCCAAAACTGCGCGTAGCAGAGGTGACGCGTAGCACAACTGACGCGTGGCATATTTGCGAATGAGCGCGTAGGGCACCGGCACACAAAACTGCGAGACAAGATGCGTAGCAGCAGAGGCCTGAGAGGGCGCGTGGGCCCCTGGTAAGTCTGCACAGGGCAGTTTTCATTGGCTGCTTGCTGTGAGACAGAAGCCCATTGAGTAAGAAAGAGCTCGGACAGATTAGGATTGAAGCCTGGAGTCTAGAGTCTAGCTAGCGGCCTTCAGCTTCAGGCCGGCCTGAGGCCTAGGCCCGGGGGCCCCAGGGCCTGGGTTAGCTAGCCTATAGCCTCACGGCCTCCGGCCTACGGCCAGGGCCTAGGTTAGCCAGCCTAGGGCCTGGAGCCTAGCGCTAGACTGAAGCTCAGGCAGAGGTCCTAGTCAGTCCCTGCAGCCGACAACTCAGGCTCAAGGCTGCGGCCCTCAGAAAAGAAGCAAGAGCTTAGCACCCAAAGAATCAGCCTCAAGAGGGCCATGAGGCCATGGAACAAGGAGGCTTAAGCAGAAACGCTACTGTAGCTTAGACTAAGTCGGCCAAGGAGACGAGTCCTTTGCTGCATGCTGTGGAATCTCTGTCTCACAGCTCAGCAAGCACCGTTGAAGTTTAAGGCATAGATCCTAAAGCTAAACCTGCTCTGAGGGCTACCAAACCAGCTATGCATGTTACTTCTCCCCTGCTTCCTTCTCATCCTGGGACCGAAACCCATTTCTGAATTCTGTATTATACAACCCTTTTTAGATTCATCCCTTACAGGAACCCTTTTAAGCCACAAACCCTGTGATTACCCTACAGGAAACTCCAAAATACCCATGAACCCTCAGCCCTAAACACAAACCCCGTTATTATTCACCCTAATTTGTAAACCCTAAACCCTAGAGACAATGAACCAAAACATCGCTGCTCCAGGCAACGTGATCAGCGCAGAGCTGCATCCGAGCCGGACTCCGCCCCTTGGCTGCCTGGGGATTTCGGGCAATTGCGGGTTTAGGGTTCCTGAAAGGGTTCTTTGAAGGGTTCCTTCCAAGGGCCTACAGACTTAGTAGTTTAGGGTTTCGGGTTTCGGGTTCTGGATTAAAAACTCGATTTTAGGGTCGGCGGTTTAAGGTTTAGTGTTTGGGGTGTTTTATTTTGACATCAGAATTTTCACCTATATCTACATTTACAGATTCCGTATTCCAATGTTACTGTAGCATCCCCGAAACCCCGGTGGCAATTATTAATGTCCCTAACTCAACTCCTGCAGGATTCGGGGCTGTCGTTACTCGGGGCTTTGCATGTTGGGTTTAGGGTTACAGCCCCGAATCCTGCAGGAGTTGAGTTAGGTCTTCATGCTTTGGGAGCTTAGGAGCTACAGTGTGATATAGGTACATGGGGGCGACAGAAGGATTCGGCTACAACCTATTCAGATCTGCTTCTTAGGCACACATGTGTAGATTCCCGCGGCTGCACCATCTACTGCAGCACGCAACTGTCAATTGCACGACTGAAAACCTTGCCAGCTGGAAAGTTCAAGATCAGTACATGCTCGTATAAATGGTTCCGATGGACAAATGTCGAACAAACAAGTTTGATCACTAAGCATGTTTTTTAGTAAGCAAGTAAACAAGTAAGCCAGCAAGGAAGTGAGCAAGCAAGCAAGTACATAAATAACTACGTAACAAATTACATACAGACTTGCATGCATGCATGCATGCACACATACATACATACATACATACATACATACATACATGCATGCATGCACACATAAATACATACATGTGTACATACAGACAGAGACAGACAGACAGACAGACAGACAGACATACATACATACATAGGTACGTACATACATACATGCATACATACACATACACAAACATACATACATACATACATACATACATACATACATACATACACATACACAAACATACATACATACATACATACATAGTGTAAATCATGCTGAGGATGGCCTTATGATTGAGGACCGATCCCTTTGTAATTTAGGATCCCCTTGGAATGAGGGTGTACTCCTGAACTAGTCCAAGGTGTACTCCTAAATTGGGAGTCTCTGGAAACCTAAACCCGTGCCGGCTTGCAGCCCCAGAGAAGAACTGCATCTATCTGCACTGAATCCAGGCCAGACTATGTAGTAGGCACCAGACCCGGTCACACCCTGTTCAAGGTTTTGCAAACATTTCCGGAAGTTGAGCATCTCGTAGCCGTAGCCAAAGAGAGCTACTTAGAACCTGACGAAATTCCTTCATCAGCCAACTCTTGTGTTTCTAGAAACCATCGCCTGAATGTCCTCTGCTCCTGAATGTGGCACTCAGCCAAAGAAGGCCTGCAGTACTTCGGTATATCTGACATGCTTCAATTCTGGCAGACTGAGACCAGGAACAGCTCTGACCATTGCTGTTGCTTGCCAGAACCACCTTAACCTTGATGATACTTCTGCAATCTGTCTGGGTTGCAGGTGCTTTGGACACCAAGCAACTGCATGACGACCAGGCTCCGTGGGCAAGGGCCTTGCCGGGTGAGCATGCCAGAAGTGACCAAGCTTTTTGTGTCTCTAGAAGTTTTGGCCCGAGTGTAGCAGTTTTGCAGCACTTGTGCAGCCATGGGCGTCAAGAGAGCCAGCCTGGCCAGCTCCATCGATGATCTTGTCGCATCGGCAGAGGCAAAAACAATCCTGGCCCGATGTCAGGACAATGCTGCTCTGGCAATGAAGGTCCTCAAGTACTTGGAGCAGGGGCTTTTCGATGGCCCGACGGAAGCAACTTGCCCTGACTTCACCAGGTGCGTTTCTCTTCCTGCTTGCTCTGCTTCTTTCCCAAATCAGGACTGCCTGGCGGCATATGACGACAAGCTGGTGACGACGGCCCGAGTGGACAGGGCTCCAGACCAATTCGTGAAATATTGTCTGTCGAAGCTGCGGGCCGATTTCAACATAAGCGACTCCACGTCGTTCCCTCGGTCCACAGGGGACCGCAGGCTCGTCTGGATGTTCGCACTGGACCTCAGTGCATCCAGCATTCTTCCTGCTGCTGAGCAGCCGGGCCCGAATGCTGGCCCGAAGAAGAGAGCCCGAACAGACCGAAAGGGCGGAAAGGCTGTCAGACAGTACTCTGCCTTGGCTGCTTGGGCAGTGGAACGGCATACTTCCTTGGGGTCGGTGCTGCAGCACATCGACACCAAGAACTGGTCCGAGCATGTAGCATAGCTGCAAAGACTCTGCATAGGCTTCCAGGATCACAACATCATAGCACCGTGAAAAGTTGAATCCTTGCATCAGGTCGACGAATGCAGACAGTATGATCTCGACCTTGACAAGAAGCAGGTCCGACACATCCGTTCTGGAGAAGTTGCTGCCATTGAAGGTCTGGGCGATGCCAGATGGACCTTGATCAACAACTACTCGACCCAGGACCAACAAGCTTGCTTGTCACCTTGCCAGGACATGTTTTGATGTGCACATGATACATTTGTAGAGTAGAGTCCAAAACCAATGCTGTGTCAGGATGCAGCTCTGGCTGTGGGGGCGAATGGTCAAATTTCTCGAACGGTGACCTGTCATGCTCTTTTCTCAACGAAGCAGCTTGCACAAATGCTGCCCGACTTTAAGTAGGCCTGTGGCCGATTCTTGGACCGATTTGCTTCGAAGCAACCTGCTCATGCATAGCCGCAGGAGTTTGTTTAGCTTTGCATATTCCAGGAGCACATACAAGGTCCAAGAAGTCATGCGGCAGGGCATGAAGATAATGTAGAGGTTTGTAGAAGTCCGGTTCCAGGCTTTTCCAGTTTTGGCTGTTATAAATTTAAATAATTGTGCCGATTGCAGCTCCTTGCCTGGTCCGAGACGTCTCTTGCCGGGACTTTGTCCAATCTGCAACTGAGCAAGGATTGGTACCACATTTTTGCATTCCTGCAAGGAAGAAAAATACTGACTGCTTGCAGTTCTGACGTGCAGGAAAAAACAATGAATTTAGCCAGGATTGCTTCTAAAGTCTTGGAGAACCGAGCCATTGCTATGCACACAGCTACTTTTGTGGCCCAAATCATAGGCACTGGTTTGTGCCTTGCTGTGTCCTCCGACGCAGTCCAGCTCGGGGCGAAGTGGCTTTCCTTCGTCTGTGAAGCTTAGGCAAGCCGAGTGGGTCTACAGAAGAATTGAGTGGACACTGCCAGGTTGCAGTGGTGTAATGCCACGAGAACTTAACACTTCCTGCTGCGATGTGGCTGCCAGGTCCGAGGAGTTTTGCTGGGCCCAGTCTTCCAGCCATGGCACAAGCGAAGAAGTTGCAACGACTTCAAGCACTCCTCCAGACAACGAGCCATAGCACAGTGATGAAGAAACTGAAAGAGATGGTTCCAAAGCCAAGAACTCAATTGATAGAGGTGTTGCCGCATCGGTCAGATGTAATTCTTTTGGCCCTCTCCTGAGAAGCCTGCTCTGCATAGGCTTTCCGTCGAGACACAGGGCCGACTCATCGAGATGATGGACCAGGACCTCTTCAAGGACACGGAGCCGGTGGCCTCCAACACAACCACCCTGGCTTCTGGGATGTCACATGTGTTCGTGTTGCAATCAGTGGCTGGTATTCTTTTCGCACGTGTGATTGCTCAACCTAGGCACTTGCAGCAGCACCGCCGGACGAGGAGATCAAGGTGGCCCGATACAAGAAGCTTCCGGACCGATTGATCCACCTCATCCTGAGCCAGCTGATGGATGGCCCGACGTCTGAGGAGACCCTGCAGAAACTTGTTCCAGGCGACAAGCTGCAGCTGCTCATGTATGCGATCGATGCATGCGATGCAGACTTGCTTCCATACTGCGAAACGGGTGAGGGCCGTAACTTCCCTGCACTTAGTTTGGCTTGCAAGACCTGCCTTGAATGACAATGCATCATGGACAAATCAATCCAGGAAAGCGCTCATTGGCCCGGGTGATTGAGTCTGCAAGGGATCGACATGCTGCTTTCGGCCACCCCTTGGCCCGATTCGAAGCGCCGGAGCTCGGGATCCTGGACTGGGACCGAGAGGCAGGATTGAGAGGTAGCTTTCTCCAGGAAGACATCTGTTGCACCCATGGCTTTTTCTATGTCGTGAGGTTGTTGTTTTGCCTGAGTCGTCAGGTTCTTTGTTGTATTGATATTGCCTTTGACACTTAGATGTAAACCTCTGGATCCATGCAGGTGGGCTGGTTCATCCTCGAGGGATCCGATTCTGGGGACCTCGTCGCCAGACACAGGAGGCTGCCACTGACGATTGAGCTGGGTCTCCGGGGCGATTGGCACCTGGTGAAGAACTACTCCACCCTGGATTGCTGTGTCTGCAGGTGGAGTGTTGGGTCCGAGTCTAGAACAAGAGGATGACATGCTCTTTTGTGTTTCCATGTGCTGGGACAGGTGTTGGGTGCACTGGGTGTGTGTGGAAGAAGTTATTGAGTTACTCACTGTTGTTGTGCCCAGGATCGGTCCAGGTCCGAGCCCGCCGAGAGGATCTCCTTGAAAGCCATCTGCTCCAACGAGAACAGGAAGCATCAATGCTGCATTCTGTCGTAGTTCTTCCATGATTCTTGGGGGTATGCAGGAAGCATGTTCTCCTGTTGGTCTTAAGGCAGATGGCAGAAAGCCTGATGCCAGAGGTCCCAGTGCAGACCCGAGACTTCGGGCTAGTGCACCGCAAGAAGAGGCCGGCCATAGAAGACTTGCGCGAGAGCCCGGACGATAATGAGGAGGCACTTTTGTACTGTGACCTCGTTGAGGGCGAACTCAAGCTGAAACCCAGCTTGCTGGGTCTGGACTGCCTGGCCGTGGCTTTCACGGGACCGACTGGGGTAGGGCCCGAGAAGAAGAAAAAGAAGAAGAAGTCCAAGGAGTCCAAGAAGAAAGCAGAGAAAGCCTCATCCGACTGCCTCGACTCTTCAGCTGCTTGACTTGTTAATCTTATCATAGCCTGTCTACCAAGCTTACATGCTGAGTTTCATCGTTTGGCCATGTAGGGTACCCTTAAGTGCAGCGATTGAGTGGCCCTTTTGATAAAAAGGGCCACTTGCATTTCCTGGAACCGATCAGGACAGCGACGGCGCAATGTTTGCCTCAGCGTCTGCAGCAAAGCCAAAGCACAAGCCTCCACATGTACCGGATCATGAGCCTCCACCTGGCCTGACTGATGCACAGATAGAAGAATCTAGCTTGCAGCATCAGGTTCTGACCACTTCTCTTGGTCAATGTCACTGTGTATCTCTCTCTCTGTCTCTCTCTCTCGCTCTCTCTCTGCCAGTTAGTTGGCCCTGCCAGAGTGCTGCCTTCAGTGATCCCAGGCAGACCTCGAAGATATGCTGAAGGAGCTTTTGTTTCCCATGCTCTTGCAGATCTTGTCCCCGAGAAGACACATATGACAGGAGTTGGACGAAGAGGTCCAGGGATCAGAAGCAGAACCAGATGAGGCCTGGTTCTAGTTTTGCCACAGCGACCCAGCTAATGCCAAAGAAAAATGTTTGTGTTTGAATGGAGCGTCCATGTTCCTGTCTTGGTCGTTGTTATAGTGTGGAGGTGTGCCTGGCCAGGGAACAGGGTCCTGATCATTCCGTAGGCATGTTGGCTGAAGCGACCAGATGGCTCGGATGACTGTGTTTATGAAAAAACGCTGGACTTTATCTCTGCTTTCTTGGCTATCTGGGTTAGATAGCTTCTTGCTCGCATATAGATCTACAGCGATCCAGACTGTTTTAACTTCTTGGCCACTTGGTAGTGATGCTTTGACCTGCGTACGAGTCTTCAGCTGAAGAGGGAGATGACAAGGACTGCATCGCCGGCAGGTACCTTTCATGCATTGCTCCACTAGCTCAGCAAGCCACTGACGGTCATCGGTCGTTTGCTGAGTCAGTGGAGCCCTGCATGAAAAGCCCTGGCATCCCACAACCCAGGCCAGCCACCAGTTCCACAAATAATGTGAGATAGATTGGTGGCCTGGCATCAGATGGAAAAGGATGCTGCAAATACAGAACTGGATACAATCGGCCTTGCTTGATCTGCTGGACGAGGAGGATGCACAGGGGCATGCATCAAGTGAGCTATGTGCTTCGGGGGATACAACTGCTGTGGATCCTCAGGTAGCCTGATTTCAGACCTTTTCTAACACTATCGATGCATTGGGGACTGAAATCACAATGTCACATAGAAACATGCCTTGGCAGAGCAGTGCTGGCTGAACAGATAGCCAGCCTGCGGGTCCGCCCCTTCTGCATGCAGCAAGGCTACACAAAAGACCTTCCCTACTAAGCCATGGTAGCAGGTTTGCTGCATCGGCCCCCCAGCTTCTGTTGGGGGACTGCTTCCATGGACAGGTGTAAGATGATTTATCGCTCACACCTGCCTGTCAAGGGGAGGCACAGTGTTGTGTCCTTCAGTGTTGCCTGCTGTGTTGCAGTCCTTTGTGGTTCGACTGGTCCTGTGTCGCCCTTTCGTCATGCTTGGCTATAGTTGGCTTTGTTCTGTACTGCACTTGATTCTTGAACCTTGGCCCTTGACTTCCTGAAGTCCTGCTCTTTGTCTTGTGCGGTCGCTTTTGGCTTGTTCTTCGTGTCAGTTTTGGCTCTACCAAGAGGCAGGCCTGCAAGGCAACCCAAAAAAAACATCGGGCTTGCCTTCAAACCATTGGCCGGGTTTGGAGCTCACACTCTTGGAACCATGTTGTGTCTGACAGAGCTTTTGGCCAACATGCTCCAGCCTTGGGAAGCAGACGACAGCAGGGCAATGTGCCAATGTGCCTGCTGGGCTCTGGGAAGGACACCATGGAGTACAGGGAGTGGATGTGGCGGTGGGGCGAGACCCGCATCTGTCCATATTACATGGGAGGCCTCTTGTGATCGATTGACTCACTTGACTCGCTTGACTGTTTCCTTTCTTCGTGCCTTGACCGGTCCTGTGTCGCCTTTTTGTCAGTTATTGCCGCCGGATACTGCCTTTGGGTTCCTGTGTGAATGTTTTTGTGACAGACAGTGTTTGACATGAGTAAGAATATGTGCATGGCACATTCTGGCATGAGATTGGGTTGCCCTTGCTGCATGTCGTTGTGTGCATCATGATGATGTGCTTGCCATATGCTGACCCAGAGGATAATCCTTCTAGTATGCTTGATACCTTTGATTTTCATGCTTTGCACTACAGTCTTGGCCGCTCGGTCGGTGCAAGGGGTTGTTGTCCTTGGAGCACTCTTCATATCTTGGCCTTGGGCCTGCCGTTTGGGTCCATCCTCTTTTCACTCTCTTCTGTCATGGATAACCTTCTTGATGCCTTGGCCTTGGGCTCTGCATCTGGACCTTGGCCTTCGTTTCGACGCAGCATGGCATTTGGCATGAGATTGCATGGTGTTCCCATTGCCGCTTGTCTTGTGTTGTGGCATGACTTGCTGCTTGCCAATTGAATGTGAGCCAGCGGAACCTATGCTTACCCAGTGGAAAGGAGCCCCCGAGGGGGGTCTGGAAAATTTCACATGGAGGGTTTGGCCGCCTGCAGGCCTGGTTCCATTCCCGCAGTGTTAAGGCCACGCCGACATGGCCGATGATCGTTTTAACGATCTAGGCCCCGGAGGTATGACAGTGGGGCACATGTGGCTCTCTGTCTTGGAAGCCCATCCAATGGCTCTGATCGCATTGGTGACATGGGACCCCATCTTATGAAGAGACCAGAGTGCGTCCGCCACATGCTGTTGCAGTATGGTAAAAAAATTGAATCACATGTCTTGAAACATGTTTGAACTCATCAGCAATAGAACTAGCCAGCCAACAAACCAGCGTGCTCTCAGAGACCTTGTGCAGCAGGTTGTGCCGCATCTTTGAAGACCCCCATGTCTTGCAACACGGATGTAAGAAGCAATAACATAGGGTCTTGTTGTCTTAAGCTTTAGCCTTAAGCCTTAAGCCTTAAGCTGGCAGATGTATACGGGGGTGTGATGCTTGGCCATGGGTGTGTGTGTGACACATTGAAATGCACTGTGATGATTTGTCTGGTAAGCATGGTTCGACAGAAATGGGCCAGGGGCAGGGCACAGTCCTGCATTTGTCGAGCTGCCGGCCAGGCTGCAGAGGTGGAGGAACAGAAGCAGCATGAGGAGACAGAGCCGACGCAGGTGACATGGCACTTTGGTTTTTCATAGTGAAGTCCAGAACAGCAAGTGCATGGTTGGCCAGGCTGCAGATGTGAAGAAGGAGGACGACGAGCACCAGGGGCCCGACTTGCTGCAGGCAAAGTGTGTGTTGGCTTGCGTCCATCTGACAGCTACTAGTTGCTAGCGGCAGGTAGGAACTAGTATCGGTAGCATTGTCATGCAAGACCGTATGCCTGCTTCTGCACCATCAGCCAAGCAGAGGAGGCAGAGGAGAAGGAGATGAAGCATGAGGAGAACCAGCACCAGGACGTGGCATGGCTCTGAAATTCACTGCGGTGCACTCCAGCACACGAATTGCTTGCTTATGTGGTCTGGGAACTCTGCTGCTGTCCGACAGGATGCAGACGACTCAGAGGACGAGGTGCCTGTGCAGTAGAATCACTAGAATTCAGTACAAGAAGCATGGTGTGTTTCTTAGAATTTCACAGACCAGCACTGTCTTGGCCATGTGAAGAGCGAGAGAGAGAGAGAGAGAGAGAGAGAGAGAGAGAGAGAGAGAGAGAGAGAGAGAGAGAGAGAGAGAGAGAGAGAGAGAGAGAGAGAGAGCGAGAGGAGAGAGAGAGAGAGAGAGAGAGAGAGAGAGAGAGAGAGAGAGAGAGAGAGAGAGAGAGAGAGAGAGAGAGAGAGAGAGAGAGAGAGAGAGAGAGTGAGAGAGAGAGAGAGCGAGACAAAGCAGCAGCAGATCCAACAGCCACTATGTTTTCAAGTGCAAGTGCAAAATGTAAAGTCCCACATGATAGGAGAAATGTGACTGTGCTGGTGCTTGCCGCCCTCGATTTGGAAACCAGCATGGAATGTCCTGATTTGTGTCCATGGCTGCTTGTCCATGCTGTCCTGGAGGAATCCGCAAGCCTGGAGGAGGAAGATGGTGGGGCAGGGTTCTAAGTATTTTCGTACTTGGTATCAAAGAATCAGGCGCCCATGTCAGCTGACTCTGCAGTGCATGAGGATCATGCAACACACAATGCAGACAAAGACGAGGCACCTTCTGTTTGCCGCCACAAGGTGCCAACAACATAGACCCATTTGTTACATGCAGCATGTAGCAGACAGGAGCCATGTGGCATGTGACTGGGACTGCTGTACATTCTGGCTTCCAGCATAGTCAGACGCAGTCCGGGACCGACAAGCACAAACCCCATGCAGACAAGGAACTTGCAGAATCATTCAGGGTTCAAGTTCGAGGCATCTATTAGTGAAGCCCCTGTCCTGTCAGTCTGCATCAGCAGCGAGAAACCAAAAAAAATTTCATAACAAAACTTGGATTGGATTGGCAAAAGCATGTTTGCAACTGAGCAGCAACCGTGCCTTGCTGAAGTGTCCATGCAATATGACAAAAGAAGCTTTGTTGTCTTGTTTCCGCAGACAACAGTTCGTTTCAAAAGTCTGGGTGTTCTACTAGAATGCCAGAATGCCCAGCTGGAGATGTTCTGGATAAAACAAAAGCTTGCCTCTCTAAAGACACTCCAGGTCATCCATCATCCAGGGGCCGCAAACCCGAAGTCGTGATTGACTGAGCAGGTGCAGCAAACATGGTGTTTTGCAACTGCTCCTGCGGGCACACGCGGGTCCGATGCAAAGTGCATGGTAGGCCTGCTCAGCCCTCCAGATGGCCCGATTTCGCTGGGAGACAGATTCAGAGAAGGTCTTGTTGTCCGAGCTGAGCCCTTAGTTCTAGACCTTTCCTAATCGCAGCAGTGTTGTGTATGCTCCAGGACTAGAGGGCCCGCAGGTGATAGCATATTGAACACGAGCAGACCATGAGAGCGTGACATGCAGAATGCAAGCTAGGCCTTCTCTGGATTGCTGGAATTGGCATGTTCGCAAAGACACTCTGGTTGTCTGACGGGATCCCAGATTGTAGATCAATAATATGGTAGTAATATATTTTTATTGGTTTCTATGCTCCGGGATTCTAGAAAGTCTAGAATCTAGAAACTCTAGACTCTAGAGTGTCCAGAGCCCAGTGTTGATGGCATGAGCATTCTGTGTTGGCCCGAAATCAGACACAGAGACCAACATCTTCTCCAGCAACCACCGGCCGTGCTTTGGATCTTGCTCCGATGCAGAGACGCACAAGCAGAATATCGATTCCTGACGAAACGTTGCCAGGGTTTCTATTCGATGTTCTTGTGATTCAGATTGGAAGCATCTGGCAATCTTGTCATTTGTGCATGTGCAGCTTGACTTGCTGTGGGGGTACAGAAGGCAGGGCTTGTGTGGAAGAGCACTGCTGTGTAGCTGGGTCTTTTTCCACGATTGATTATAGAAATGACTCTTCAGTGTACTCTGTGGCTTCTCGCAGGACCAAATATTTCTGTCTCTTACTGTACACTTCACTCAGCACCTACTCTGGAGGGGAGTGCAAAACTGGTAGGAACAACAAACAACGCACACTTGGGACGGCAACGGGTCTCATCTTGGATGGGTAGCAATGGCACATGTGACCAGCAGCTGGAGGAAGTTCCTTGCCATTGTCTAGCCAGGCACAGCTTGCTCTTTGAAAAGGTTGTTCAGCTATAGGTTTGTCCGTGTGGTCGAGGCATGGACTGCTTAAACAGAGATGTGTTCATAAACTTGACATGCTCCCTGACTTTGCCGCGAAGCAGGACATGGACCGAGATCAAGACTTGGACAGCGAGCACGATGTGGTCAGCTGGAAAGGCTTCATGATCCTGGCCCGACTGTGCTTTTACGGGAGAAGCCAGGACAGGCAAGCTGACTTGCAGCAGCCAGGGACCGCTGAATGGTTCAGGGAGCAAAAGAGCAACAGACAAAATAAAAAATACAGACAAAGCAAGAGAGAGAGGGAGAGAGAGAGAGAGAGAGAGAGAGAGAGAGTAAGAGAGAAAGAGAAAGAGAGACAGAAAGAAAAAGGAAGAGAGCATGGTAGTACAGAAGAGAGAGGACATAGAAGGAAATAATGGGTTTTCACATACAAAGGCTCTGCCGTAGGCAGAGCGAAACCTAGAAGAGATACATAGATATAGAGGTGCATAGACTGAGACAGAGCAAGAGAAAGAATGAGATTTACACACATACATAGACACAGACAGAGAGAGAGAGAGAGAGAGAGAGAGAGAGAGAGAGAGAGAGAGAGAGGGAGGAAGCAAACATTCAGCAGAAACAGCAAGAAGGAAAGAGAGAGGGACAGACACCGGAGAGAGACAGAGAGACAGAGAGAGAGAGAGAGAGAGAGAGACGAGGAGACAGAGAGCAAGAGAGAAAACAGCAAGAGTGACTAGCAATAAAACATAAAAGAAGGGAGGGAGAGAAAGGAGAGAAAAACAGGGACAAGCAGAGATGGACAGGGA
Organism: Symbiodinium sp. CCMP2592; assembly: GCA_905221615.1. Lineage (NCBI taxonomy): Eukaryota > Dinophyceae > Suessiales > Symbiodiniaceae > Symbiodinium > Symbiodinium sp. CCMP2592. The sequence continues at coordinate 596,584 of CAJNDT010000624.1, read as the reverse complement.
GAGGGGTGACAGAAAGCGGGCATATGAAGCAGACTTGAGTGTATAGTAATTGTTTGAGCAATTGTAGCAATAGCATCCGTACAGAATCACACCAGGGAGAACAAAATAACCAGAGAGGGAAAGAGACCTGGATTTTGCAAGGAGGCATCGTCTGGTGGAGTCCGGCATGCGCCTCCTGCAGACATGGAAGAATCTAGCTTGCAGCATCAGGTTCTGACCACTTCTCTTTGTCACTGTCACCCTCTCTCTGAGTCTATGTTTTTCTTTCTCTGATTTTGGATATATGGGATATTTGTCTTTGTTTGTTGCTATATCTATACTATCTCTCTCTCTCTCTCTCTCTCTCTTTTTTTTCTCTCTCTCTCTCTCTCTCTCTCTCTCTCTCTCTCTCTCTCTCTTTCTCTCTTTCTCTCCTAGATATGGCAGGAGTTCGACGAAGCTGAACAGGTCGAGGGATCACAAGCAGAAGCAGATCAGGCCTGGTTCTAGTCTTGCCAACGTGACCCAGCTAATGCCAAAGAACCATGGTTGTTTTTGAATGGAGCGTCTATGTTCCTGTCTTCGTCGTTCTTATAGTGTGGAGGGTGTGCGTGGGCAGGGAACAGGGTCCTGATCATTCCGTAGGCATGTTGGCTGAAGCGACCAGATGGCTCGGATGACTGTGTTTATGAAAAACGCTGGACTTTCTCTCTGCTTTGTTTGTTATCTGGGTTGGATAGCTTCTTGCTCACATAGAGATCTACAGCGATCGAGACTGTTTTAACTTCTTGGCCACTTGGTAGTGATGCTTTGACCTGCGGACGAGTCTTCAGCTGAGGAGGGAGATGACAAGGACTGCATCGCCGGCAGGTACCTTTCATGCATTGCTCCACTGGCTCAGCAAGCCACTGACGGTCGTCGGTTGCTTGCTGAGTCAGTGGAGCTCTGCATGAAAAGCCCTGGCATCCCACAACCCAGGCCAGCCACCAGTTCCAGAAATCATCTGAGATAGATTGGTGGCCTGGCATCAGATGGAAGAGGATGCTGCAAATACAGAACTGGATACAATCGGCCTTGCTTGATCTGCTGGAAGAGTATCTATCTATATAGTTTGGGCCGACTAGCAGTAGTATTCAATAATACTCCAAGTATTGAATCAAGTAATGATTGAAATCACATCCTGCCAAAAGCTCACAAAAGCTCAAAAACTCAGGAAATAAGCTCAAATCTAT
>CAJNDT010000624.1:585000-595273 GCA_905221615.1 Symbiodinium sp. CCMP2592 | reverse complement strand
CTAGCTTCGACCCCAAAACAATACAGCTGTGGCAAATCAGTGAGGCCCGGCAGGGTGGTCCATGCCCAGTCCCGCAGTGGATGTCGAGCCCATTGGCATGGCCACGCAGGTAGGCAAAAGGACGAATCGTCTTGTGGGAGATGTCTTGCATGTTTCGCCAAGGCATCACAGAGTTCGTTGCCTAAGCACCCTGTATGGCCTCGGACATGCTTGTGGTGAGCAGGCAGGAGTTCTGTGACATATTGTCGTAGGACAACAGCGAAATTGGCAAGAGAGAGGTATGGCGTAGGCTCTCCGGAACCTACCGGAGCTGTGACTCCAAAAGCGCCTCCTCCAGCCGCAAGTGCATCGTACAGAAATTCGATGGGAACACTGAAAGCTCTTCCGTATTGCGCCGCCCAGCACAATGCCCAGCAAAGTGCTAGCAACTCTGCAGTCAGTGCATCATCTTTGGACTCGCCAAGATGGAATACGCTGCTGGCCGGGAAGGCTGGGGCCGACGCATGTCCGACCAATAGACGCGTGCCGCCAACCAGAGCAAAAACAGAAAAAGCCCATGCACATGGGCGAATGTCATTGCCATCGGCTGCAGCAGAACCATCCGTGTAGATTTCTAGGCTGTCTGGTTGTGGAGTGCCGACATGGTGCCACAGTGGGACATTTACAAGACTGGTTCTGGTCTCAAGCGATAGAACGCGAGACCGTAGCACAACGTCAAGGTTGTTGTCCAGCCAGTCGCACTCTTCTGTAGGGAGTCGGTGTGGAAGCGAAGAAAGAAATTCGAGCGTCGACTGCTGATGAGGGGAAACGGGCAATGTCTCCTCAAGCAGAAGAGAGACAGGCGAGGGAGAATTGGAGGAAACCGAAGTTTCCGCGGACATTGGCTCCCCCTGGTGTTCCACTAGAGTTTCAAGGAGGGTGGCCGCTAGGAATGCCCATTCATCGCCCCTCGCAACACATTCGTCCAGTAGTGTATAGAGGTGGTCAAGCTGTCTCCAATCGGTGTCATCAAGCAGAAGCCGTGGTGGCCTGCAGGGCGTAGGCAAGAGGCGCCCCCAAAATGCGGGAGGTGGCGGCAGGGTCGCAGCTGTCTCAAGGGTGTCGAGCACGCTCAGGTCGACATCCACAGCTGATTTAGCAGGATGGTCCGTAGGAGGAGGGTGACCAACAAGAGCAGCATGACCAGAACTGTCGCTCCAAACCCTTGGGAGACCTGCACTGGACCCCGGTACTGAACCAGGGAAGGTGGAGATTGGGACTGCAGTACCGCGCTGGCTCACTACGAAAAACCCACCGAGTCGAAGTGGCACGGCCAGGGCTCCCCATCCTGGAACCTGACTGGGTCCGGCACTGGTTTGCCGACCGCGTCGAGCTGTGGCTCTTGTAGTAGCCTGTACACAGTAGCCGTTCGCACTCGCATTCTGCCTACAGACAGTATTGGGATGTGCCGCCTTGGGAGAGCAGGCAGCTGCCTTTGGAACAATATCCGCTGGCATTGGCGCACGCTGTACTCCATCTAGAGAGTGAAGGTCGATGTGGCGCCGTGGTGGTTCGCCGGTTGTTTCACCCTCAGCTTCAAACTTCAAACCCTAACCCCCCTAACCCCTAAACCCCTAAACCCCAAACCCTAACCCCCCTAACCCCTAAACCTCTAGACCCCAAACCCTAACCTCCCTAACCCCTATACCCATAAACCCCAAACCCTAACCTCCCTAACCCCTATACCCCTAAACCCCAAACCCTAACCCCCCTAACCCCTAAACCCCTAAACCCCAAACCCTAACCCCCCTAACCCCTAAACCCCTAAACCCCCTAACCCCCCTAACCCCTAAACCTCTAGACCCCAAACCCTAACCTCCCTAACCCCTATACCCATAAACCCCAAACCCTAACCCCCCTAACCCCTAAACCCCTAAACCCCAAACCCTAACCCCCCTAACCCCTAAACCCCTAAACCCCAAACCCTAACCCCCTAAACCTCTAGACCCCAAACCCTAACCTCCCTAACCCCTATACCCATAAACCCCAAACCCTAACCTCCCTAACCCCTATACCCATAAACCCCAAACCCTAACCCCCCTAACCCCTAAACCCCTAAACCCCAAACCCTAACCCCCCTAACCCCTAAACCCCTAAACCCCAAACCCTAACCCCCTAAACCTCTAGACCCCAAACCCTAACCTCCCTAACCCCTATACCCATAAACCCCAAACCCTAACCTCCCTAACCCCTATACCCATAAACCCCAAACCCTAACCCCCTAACCCCTAAACCCCTAAACCCCAAACCCTAACCCCCCTAACCCCAAACCCTAGCCCCCCTAACCCCTAAACCCCTAAACCCCAAACCCTAACCCCCCTAACCCCTAAACCTCTAGACCCCAAACCCTAACCTCCCTAACCCCTATTCAGGGGTTACACTAACCATCCTGGCTCGCGGTGGGTGCTCTTAAGATGTTTGGGTGCTTGCTCATAGGTTTTGGTTGGCAACGATCAGACAACATGTTCCTTATGTTCGGCAACGATCACACAACATGTTCCTCACGAAACTCTCCTGTTTTCACCCCACTGCGGATCGGATCTCCCCTGCGATCGGCCCAGGCTGCTTCAGACCTTTGCCCCAAACTGAGTGTTTGAAGTCTTTCATAAAACCTGGCAGGTCCGAATGCAACCTAGGTTACCCTTCGCCGCTTCGCGGAAGCTTCAGCTTTGCGAAGCCAGCTCAGAACCATAAAAAAAGCTTGGCCCTCGCTCCTTTTGCTGGCCGTCATACTTCGTATGGTGGCCTTCCTTTCGTCGATTTGCATGAGCGGCAAATCGGGGTTGAACGAGGCAGATGTGGACTGCCTCGGATGCGGGATCATAGGTTTTGCGGAATTTATGCTTGCAAGCACAGCACTCTCTCAATCAGAATCAGCCAAGATACTTTCCCTCGAAAAGTCTGCCACCAAGCAGCTTCCCCTGATAGTGGGGCAGAGTTTGATCTCGGAACACAGTTTTGTGAATATGGACATTCTCCGGCAGCTCGTAGCGGTCAGTGATCTCCTTCGGGATGGCTGCGGTTGCGCTTAGCAAACTTCGGGATGCTCGCTCATCGATCGCATGGGCCGCCACTGGCATATCCATATCCGCATCGTCCTGCTTGGCCTCGTCCTGTCCGAATCATGCTCATAATTGTTTGTTTGAACAGACTTTGAACCTATCGGTTGCAACTTGCCCCGGCCTCACTCTCCTCATCCATGCCAGCCAGCAGGTGTCTGCAGGCCGTGGTAGCTGGATCGTCGTTCAGCTCCGCCCACTGGTACTCCTGTGGGGCAGAATCATTGAAGTCTACAAAGCGACAGGTTTTCTGCAGTTCGAACGGAAACATGACTCCTCGCTCTCGTCTTTCTCTTCATCTTTCTCCTTGTGATTCTTTCTTTTTTCCTCACGAGATTCAAGAATCTGGATGATCTCCTGAATCACCGTCTCGCTGCAGACCTGCTTTACTGCATCCTCTGCCATCAACCTGCGAATCTTGCAAGCAACAGTTGTATTCTTCGGCATCCTCACGTTCTGATGCAAAAGAAGGTCCGACAAGGAGGCCGAAGGAAGTCGAAGAATCTTTTTCGTCTCCACCAGGCAGGGGAGCAAAGAATACTCGATCGTGCCCTGTCGTACCAGCAGTCCACTGCCCAGCTTGCTCGCTAAGGCATCCGGGGCGATGTGCAACGTGTACAACATCAGCTTTGCCTGCTGTACATTTACCGTACATCTCAAAGTCATGACTTCAAAGAAAGGAAAAATCCTGCCTCGTCGGGGCGGAACAACAGGGTCTGGCACATATGCCTAGGGTGTTGCGAATGATAACAACACACAATGGATCCGGTGGCTTTTGCGAAACGAATATGATTGCAAGCCCAGGCGCTCTGAGACATCAATGCACAGTGCTTTGCTGGCTTGGCCTTTCCCCAGGGGATCAATCTGCACAGCGGCCTTGCTGGCTTCTTTCGGCATCCGCGTTTCATCCGGGATCGGGTTTGGAAGGCCGTCGCGAAATTCGTAGGGCAGCTCTTTCATTCGAATGGCCTGGGGTGTGAAGACATCATATGAATCTCAAACACTTCACTGCATGAATGAAGGATGCCGATCTGAATAGGGTTTCGGTTATCTCAGAATATGAGCTAAAATTTGGCAGTGGTTGTGTGAGGGCTAATAATGCGATTTAAAACGAACAGCAAAGAACCCGGAAAGGCACAAGACCATACTCATATTCTGTGCCAGCAGACCCTGAGAAACAGAAAGGCGTATATATTCCAAATAATAGCAACTAGCAACACGAGCCTTTTCACGAACTTTATTTCTATTTCAATTAACAATAGACTCTAGCATCATATACTGGACTAATCTAAGTGCAAACATTCGAATCATATGAACATGGGATCTATTGCATAGAGCCGAGACCTTTGCATTACATAAAACCAGGCCAGGTGGGCTTAGGACCACTTCGATTCAGTGATTCAGAACTCCAGATTACGAATGCAAGCAAGCATCATAAACCAAACACGGGGACCGTCCCGTGGTCACGAAGAACTCACCCTTCACCTTCAGGAGATCACCAGCTCCCAGGCATTGGGCTGCCCACAGATGCGTGCTCGCATCCAAAACATCCAAAGAGAGCCTCAGCTTCGACAACAAAACATGTTTTGTTTGGTTCGTGAGGCCGAGGGGCGGGGGGCGGGGGGAGGGGGGGGGGGGGGATTGGGGTTGCATGCATAATCATGCGCAAACGAGTGTCCGCTTCATTTCCATGAAAGCACTCAAGGCGTTGAGCTGATCGTGGTTGTGGTGAAAAGCACTTGTGCTGTTCATCGGCTTGACAATCTCATCCATGTTGAAATTCTTGCCTTGCGAATTGGAATAAGGACTGGATTGATTACATGAACCCAATGCATGCATGCATGCTTCCAATCTTCAATCAAGAATCACGGGTTGCAAGCTTCAGGGCACCAGATTTTGGCTTTGAGGCCGGCGGTCTGCTTTCCAATATAATCATCAGAGGCAAGGCGTAGCGGGGTCGGGCTCGTTTCGGACGTGCAAACACGACGATCCAAAGATCGCACTGCTACACTCATCATCGCCTGCATCGATGCTCCCTCAGAGCGGTTCGATTTTTTCAGTGCTGCCTGGATCTCACCAAACACACTCTCAAGATTGGCAGACCATCCAAAAGGAGGGTGCCAGGCCTCGATGAGAGACCTAGCCTTGTCCGTGATTCTGTACTGGCACTGCTCCATCATGGTGTGTATCTCTCGAAAGTTCTGAAAGTCTGTGAACCGGCATCTCGATTTCAGAAGAGCATTCATGCGATCATTGGCTTCCATGAATAGCACCGTCTCCCATTCCTGCTTCATCTCACTCAACACACTTTGCTTGGCGCTCGTGTTTCCATCACCAGGAACAATGAGTGCTGCCGCACAAGCCGGGGCTCGTCGCAAGTAAAGTGCGTATTCCAGCAGCTCGTGAGCCGAAGCCAGAACCATAGAAAAGCACTCATAAAGAACATTCTCTTCGGTTTGACTTCGCCGGAAGGACAAGTCCAGAACCTCCCAATAAAGGGTTTAGTTTCGTCGCATGCACATGAACCCGGATTGATTTGGTTGATTTGGTTCACAAACCAATAATGGAGCGCTAACTACCTGACACAACTTCGAATGGCCTGGGCCGCGGCGCTGCACTTCACATCTGCTGGCATCTTCAGCCCTTCGGAACCCAGAGGACGCCCGCTTGATTTTTTTCAATCGGCCGCTTGATTTTGGAGGCACACGAAACTTCTATTGAATTTGAGGAAATTTCAATCGTTTGGAACTTTTGTTGGTACGTGTTTCTATTGATTTTGAGTGTTGACTTCTATTGATTTTAATCGTGGTCTTTCTATTGATTTTATGGAAAATTTCTATTGATTTTATGGAAAATTTCTATTGATTTTATGGAAAATTTCTATTGATTTTATGGAGATTTTCTATTGATTTTGAGGTGGATGTTTCTATTGATTTTATGGAGATTTTCTATTGATTTTGAGGTGGATGTTTCTATTGATTTCAGCTTGCTGAAACGACGGCCCGGGCGGCCCCAGTTTGCTAACCAAATAGAGAGAGAGAGAGAGAGAGAGAGAGAGAGAGAGAGAGAGAGAGAGAGAGAGAGAGAGAGAGAGAGACAGAGAGACAGAGATACAGAAAGACGGAGGAGACAGACAGAAGAGATGGGATGTGGGCCGGACGGCCCCACGAAGGGAGAAGGCGGGGGAATCATTTTTGGCAGGTTCGTGCATGGCAGCCGTCTTGCAACCAAAGCTTCCAGGGGCCGGACGGCCCTAAGAAGGAAGAAGGGGGGGAATCATGCTTCAAATCTCGTGCATGGCAGCCGTCTTCAAGCCAAGCTGCCAGGAACTTTGGGCTAGGTCAAGATGCAGGGCGATGATGAAATTGTCGTCCAGGCCTATGCCAAGCTGCTTCACGCCAAGGTTCCAGGCAAAGTCGCGAGGTCCTTGGTCGTGATGTGGCGGAGAGGTTACCTAGACCAGCTGGAGATTCTTGGCATGAACACATATACATATACATATATATATATACATATATATACTTATACATATGCCGTATATAGACTATGTATTTAATTTTTTACTTATATAGAGCTAAGGGATGTCGACAAGGAAGTGGGCTTCCTGAACTTTTTGGAGTACCTCATGTACAAGATCGAGAATGATATGGACATCGACCCCGAGCGCTGGCCGGAGGCGACGAAGCACATGAAGATGAAGGAGCACGGGTACATCCGCTTGTTGCTCAACGATGCTTCATTGATCGCTCTCCAAGCAAACCCAGGCCCCTTGAGCGGAATGACGAAGCCTCAACTACTTTCGGAAGCAGTGCGGGTGGGGCTTAAGGTACACCAGTCCTGGAGCGACCAGGAGTTGCGGGCGAGGATCATGGAGCACGTGGACGCTACATTTTTTTGAAATTGAGCCGCCCGTGCGCCAGGTCCGAGGATCTGACCAGTGCCAGGCGGCTGGGAGGTGAGCTCCAGGACAAGCCTCAAGTTTCCAAGATTCAAGGGGTCGTTTGTTAGAAGCGGCTTAATTCAAGTGCTAATCCAGGGCAGGCTACTGCCAGGGTATAATTCAAGCCGAGATCGATCAAGCCCTGCTTGACATGCAAAATTGTCTTGGCGAGAAGAGGACCTGAGCTGAAGTTTTTTTTCATAGTACGCTGCATGCTTCAGGCAGGCCTAGCCAGGTCCTGGGCTTCAAGCTCCAGGCAGGTCTGTCGGGTTTAAGTGCTGCAGGCCGCCAGGCAAGTCCTCAGGTTCTTAGAGCCATGGGCAGCCCCGCAGCTGCTGGCCGCGGCGGCGAACGCAACTTCGCCAAGCCGGAGGTGGACCAGGAGCACTTGCTGGACGTGTTCAAGAAACACGTCAAGCTCCTAGGTGTCCAGGCCGCCTTCAACTTCGACCCCTACGGCAACCTAGCCAAGACGAGTGCTGTCCAGGCCAAAGGGCTTTCAAAGGCGACGGTTTTGCTCAAGAAACTCCAGGAGGTGGAGAGCGGCTTGGCTTTCAAGTACAAGGACTTGAAGGAGTGCTTGGCCAAGGTCAGCAAAGACTACCCGGACCTCATCCACCAGGCCCCGCTGAGCAAGCAAACTGCTTGGGCTGGGGACACGGCCGAGATGCTGCTGACCGTCATGGCTCATGCTCGCCGCTTGTGCAACGACACCAGGTTCAAGGAGGCTTGCAGCAAGGCGACCCAGTTCGAGATCAAGGATCTCGAGGAACTCAGGGCGCTGCTTCTTCCAGAAGTGTCGGCCTCACCAGCCAAGCTCCAGCAGGCGGAGACCCACAACACCAAGCGGCCGAGCACAGGGACGCCAAGCCCTGCGACCAAGCCGCCAAAGCTACGGTCGTTAGCCCCTGCGAGCAGTCCGCTTCGAAAGATTCGGACCAGGGATCTGGAGCTTCCAGACACTCCCAAGACCGCCAAGACGAGTTTGAGCCAGGAAGCCGAAGGCAGTCCCGTGCCAGGCAGCAAGGCTCGAATCAGGAAGTCTTGGGAGGGCGAGGTTTTGAAGAAACCAGCTGCAGCCGCTAAGCCTGTGAAAAAGGACAGTGACAAGCCGAAGAAGAAGCCGGCCTCTAATCTTAACATTAGAAAAAAATTTTTGTTGTTCGTAAGCATATATTTCTATCTAGGAAGATGTATTTAAGTGAAGCCCTGAATGTTTAATCTCCATCATCAGGCCCCCAAGGACAAGGACAAGCCCGAGTTGACGGAGGCTGAAAGGGGCAAGCTGCAGATCATGCACTACCACGACAGTGTCGCATTGAGAGTCGACGGTTCTAGGCAGCTTTTCCAGATCGTGTGCAGGAAGCATGGTCGGGATAAGACCAAGCTTCAGGTTGCCAAGATGAAGAAGAAGCTCGCCGAGGGCGGCTCTTTGGCAGAGGCCTTCAAGGAGAAGGCTAAGTTTTTGGAGTCCTAGTTTCAAGTCTTTTAGTGTTCCAAGCCAGGGCTGGAAGCCCGGTGGCCTCGACTGCATAAGCCAGTATGCATGAGTGAAAAACACATCGACCCTCCAGCTGCATGAGCCTGCAAGTAAAGTTTCAAGGGCTGGACAGCCCTTTTCGGCGGCAAATGCTCCCAAGCGAGATCGATCTTCGGCCGCTGCAGCTCCCAAGCTCAAGAAGCAGCTTTAGGAGTTACTTAGTCAGGCAGCCAAGGAGCTGCCAAGTCAAGCCGGTCCAAGCCATGGCCGGCCAGCAGCCTCGAGGGCGCCCAGGAGGACCCATCCCCGCGATGGGAAAGGGCCCCCAGCGAAACAGTCAGCCAGGCGGCACCGGACACTTGCACGCATGTAACAAAGTTTTGCATTTGTTTTAAGGATTTAACGAAACCGTTGATGTCTATGTTTGAAAGCACTCAGACTCAAGCGCCTGGCGAGAGAACTGGAGGGCGCTTTACAGCCAGTACAAGGACGAGGCCGGCCTTGGAGTAACAAGCAAAAGTTTATACATACATTATAATATATATATATATATATATATATCAAAAAATATACATAAAAATATGTACATATATATATATATATTTAATTTTTATATGTTTGTGTCCCTTGTTGCGGTCCCTATCTAAGCCCCCATCCCCTAAAACTATATACTTAATGAAAACCCCTGCGGCCAGGGCGAGACCTTCGGCCACTGGCAAAACGATGTGGTGCAACACCTTAGCCTCAAGTTCGACACCCAGATGCCCCAGGACCAGTCGATCAGGTTGTTCATTAACCGGGTATTTGAGCAATCAGGAACAATCGAGTCGATCGACGACTGGCTGGAGGTACAGTTGGATGAAATGAGCATAAAAAGGAGCAGCCAGGAGCCCCAGGATCCCCGCTCATCCAGGAGCCAGCAATCCCAGGAGGTCCACATTAATTGGACCTCCAATGGGCAGGATGAGCAGGGTCGACCCTTGTCACCCTGGAGGCGGCCACAGCCACTGCCTGCACCTCCTAAGGGCCTCCAGCTCCAGGGCAAGACGTCGCCACCTCCCAAGCAGCCGCCGGCGAAAGCACCTGCCCAGGAGCAGCTTGACTGAATTTACTTGACCTTTTAATCTTCAAAACCTTTAGCTGTCTTCAAGCCGTCAAGGGCTGGAAGCCTATTGAAGCCGTCAAGGGCTGGAAGCCCTATTGAAGCCGTCAAGGGCTGGAAGCCCTATTGAAGCCGTCAAGGGCTGGAAGCCCTATTGAAGCCGTCAAGGGCTGGAAGCCCTATTGAAGCCGTCAAGAGCTGGAAGCCCTATTGAAGCCGTCAAGAGCTGGAAGCCCTATTGAAGCTGTCAGGGGCTGGAAGCCCTATTGAAGCTGTCAGGGGCTGGAAGCCCTTTTAGCCGGAAGCACCCCCAAGTAGCAGTGGAAACACCCAAAATTAGCCCTTAAGTTTGAGTCATGATCTCAGGCCCGCTCCGCCCGCTACCCCGGCGACCTCAGTCCCAGCCACCACAGCAGAAGGCGACCTTCCAGGCTTGAATTATCCAAAGTCATGTATAAGCCACATGTAAAACGATTTTTGAAAACCCGTAAGCTTTCTTTGAAATCTCGGCAGCTTGCAGGAGGTCAAGCTGAGACGGAGGATCCCGCTGCCCTCGAGTTCTTGGAAGCCGAACTTGCCAAGCTCCAGGAGACCAGGCTCGAGGTGGCCCACGAGATCTACAGGCGCAACCGCGAGGTCGGATCTTTAAAACA